>BJKM01000416.1:0-29587 GCA_015082035.1 Chaenogobius annularis | reverse complement strand
GAACAGGACCAGACCAGGACTAGAACAGGACCAAGATAGGACCAGACCAGGACTAGGACAGGACTAGAACAGGACCAGACCAGGACTAGAACAGGACCAAGATAGGACCAGTCCAGGACCAGGACCAGGACAGGACCAGACCAGGACCAGAACAGGTCCAGACCAGAACTAGACCAGGGCTAGGACAGGACCAGACCAATGTGTTATAATAATACTTTTAGACTTTATACCAGGCTATTAACATAAGGCCCGGGGCCAAATCAGGCCGCCAAGCAATTTAATCCGGCCCACGACCCACGACCCATCTTCCAAATGTTTGTTTACTTTTTTACTTCTGTGTTAGCTCTTGATTAGACCTGGTTTGGATCTCGGGTTCAGTCCTAGTCCTAATTCTGGTTCAGTTCTGGATGGACAAAGTATTTTGTATATTATATTTGTGTTAAGTCGAGCAGTAGTTATTTTATTGTATGAACCCGGCCCAGAGACCACGGGTTCATACTGTCCGAGCAGACCAGCCCTGCTTTATACATTAGATGAGTGTTGGCTCAGTGTACAACATGGTTGCTAGGTTACCGGGATATTATTTCCTAATGTGATGTCATCATTTTACAATCAGGAAGTAAATGGAAACAATTGAAATACTGGGACATTTTTAGCTAAATCTAAAACAGATTTCATGTAAAGTGTCTTGTTTGAACTGCGTGTTAATAAAAACTGTAAAAACGATTGTACAATGTAATTGAATATAAGTTATAAATGATATGTTTTGCTCGGCCGCTTACTCCGCTCACTTTATGACTTTTAATGACTTTAATGACTTTAAACGCTGCTGCTTTAAGCACTTTGGCTCGTTTGTTATTGAACCCAGGTTTCATATTCGGCGTTTATTGTTTTTGACTCGATGATAAAGTTTTATTGACAGTTTCACCTCACGTTTTTACCAGAGCATCTTTCACTGCAGATATTAAACCGTTTGTTTCTTCTGACTGGCACTGGACAGTTTAGTTTTCCAGTAGGACTCTTTTTATTTCTACATTTATTATGCAGTTGTTGTTGTTGTTGTTGTTGTTTGTTTGTTTTACGCTGCAGTTTTCGTCGTAAGTGTGGTTTGTTTTAAAACACAAACGGCAGTGCATAAAACGGGAAATCAGACTGTCATTAAGACGTGTTTTTGCTGTTTATAAATGAAAGCTTATCTTCACTAAACTTTCCTGTTGTCCAATACTTCCCCCGAGTGGTTGAAATAAGTATTGCACGTTTGAGTTTGCAGGTTTCAGGCTGATTTTGTTGGATTAGTCCTGGTTCACTCCTGGTTTAGTCCTTATTAAAGTGCGTATTTGACACACACATTAGACCACACAACTCACTAAAACGTAGTTAACATCATCACACAACAAAAGTTCATCATATTTACGTGACATTTCATCCCTTTGCGCACTAAAAAAGTCTTGATTATTCTGTAAAATTAGTGTTCAAACGGTCAGAAAAGTGTTAGTCCTCCAAAATGAAGACTTTTCTTTTGAGAACGCTGCCCCGACTTCTTGTCATTTTCCACTTTTAGGTTGAAAATGTCTTCAAAACCTGTGACTAAATATTAGAGAATTATTAGGAAAAACATTCATAAAGACATAATATTTCTACATGAACTGCTTAATAATTGGTGTGGCAATGATGGACTAAATGGTGATATTATTTATTTGTCGCACTAGGGCTGTTACTCATGATTATTTAAACAACATTATTTTGACTGTTCATTGGGCTTTTTAAACACATTTGAGCAGATAAAGGTTGAAATATGGTGAGTTAAAGCTTCTGGATAGAGAATATTTCCATTTATTGTGAGAAAAATCAGAGCCAGTTTGATCTTTTTTACATTTTGATTGACCAATGCCTTTGTCTTATTATAAAAACATCTTCCGCGTGTGTTTTCGGAGTCTGTGTCGTCCATCACAATCCTTTTTTTTTACAGGGTCTGACCATCAAACCTCTGGTGAACTGGCTCAAAGTCCCGCGCTCCACCAGCAGAAAGCCCACCATCAACGAGGAAATCCACGAGCGAGTGAGGGACACGGCGGCACATTCATCGCATTCAACACCCAGACAGGAGACTTTTGACACGTGTCTTCTCTGTCCAGGCGTTTGACCACATCCTGACGGCGGTGGAGGACATCGCTGGACTTCAGGGTTATCACCACTGGAGAGACAAGTCAGTACTAGAAAACAAGCCTCAAAGTACGACTAAATCAGCGCTTGTTTCTGCTGCTAAACTGTCTACAGTGTGTTTTAATAGCGTTGACTGTGATTGCAGTTGCTATGACTGTGCACTAGGTGGCGCTTTCACTCTGTGTAATGAATGTTTTCGTTAAGGCTTTTCTATTTGTCTCTTAAATTCAATTGTTCTTCCTTGTAAAAATCATGAATGAAGAATGAGTTTGTCCAGAAGAGTGCTTTATACTCAATGCACCATCATTGAGTATAAAGCACCATATAGCACCATCAAGTAGTGCACCATCAAGGTGCACTACGTAACTTTTCTGCTTGTCTCCAGGGAGATTTTTACTGCGCTGACATTAAACGCTCGCAGTAACATGTTTTTCAAGGTATTTTAGGAATAAAATCTATAATTGAATCAACGTACACAAGATTTTAACCCAAAGAAAATAAAAAATAGACTAGATTTAAAACATTTACTTGAGTTAGAGGCGTTTTAATAGTGATAAAGAACTTTGAGAAACATGCACTCTTAATGTGAAAGGGCTCGTTTCGCCCACAAACGTGACTTGTAACTTTTTCTGGATCTGCCACGGTTAGGGCTGGAACGTCGGGTCCAGAAGGACGTCTGCTGTGATTGGTCAATCAAAGTTATGACGTTTAGGGTAAAAGCGTAACATTAGGAAAATGTTTTATTATCATTATCATTATTATCATTATTATTATCATTATTATTAATAAATAATAATAATAATAATAATAATAATAATAATAATAATATATAATAATATAATAATATATAATATAATATTTATATTTTATATATAATATTTATTTTTAAATTGTATATATTTTTATACTCTTCCTTTTTGTTGTTTATGTTTATGTTAGAAAAAAAAATACATATATATATATATATATATATATATATATATATATATATATATATATATATATATATATATATATATATATATATATATATATATATATATATATATATATATATATATATATATATATATATATATATATATATATATATATATATATATATATATATATATATTATATAATTCGTCATGGAGACCTGCATGTGGCGAGTGCGCTGTGCTGCTTTTAATGTACTACTGTGGAACTTTGCACGTGAATAAAAAACTCCAGGAACAATGTGTCTTGGACGTAGGGCTCCGGCGATGGAGATCATGGATGGATACTTGGGGAGGACTTATTCACAAGACCTTGAAACAGATGGGGATGGGGTTTTTTTCTGGATTTTTCTCACCTCTCTGATTTTGTTCTTTTTGTTTGAGTTTAAAATATAGAAATGCAAAGAAAGAAGTCCAGGAGCCTTAAAACCTGAGAGAAGACTGAAACGAGAACTTCCAAACTAATACAAGAACATATTTGTGGAGGTCTAAACTAAGTGTATATATGTCCTTTGTGTTCTTTCTTATCTAAATGATTGATAAGTGGCAGAAACACACCTTTGACATTGATGAAGCAGATCTGAACGGGCTCTAACTCTCTGAATCTACTCTGTGCGTCTCTGTGGAGGTGGGAGCAGTTTGACAAGAACTACCTGAGCAAACTCCTGCTGAGGAAGTCCGTGTACAGGAAGAGCGAGCTGTGGGAGGCGTACCAGACAGAAGATCAACATCCGCGACGCCATCAGTGTCATCGACCAGGTGAGAGCGGGCGGGGCCAAGAACGCGTTGTAGGGTCAGGCGTGTCCGGAGCGATGGAGAGCGATGCGGGGGCGATGCGGAGCGCTGCAGGGCGATGGAGAGCGATGCGGGGCGATGCGGAGGGATGGAGAGCGATGCGGGGAGATGCGGGGGCGATGCAGGGGCGATGCGGAGGGATGCGTGGCGATGCCAAACTATGTGAACTTATTTTTTGAATGAAGCTTATTCTCTATTTATTTTAAAATCGGTCAGTTTCGTCAAAGGAAAAACAATAATATGGACCAATTAGAGACGAGTATACGTGAAAATAGCGCAATATATTTAACTGACGAACACATTTACTCATGTTCTTCTTTGTGTCATCAATATGTGACGTTTGTTGTCAATATTAAACAACATCAATATTCATTTCAATATTTCCCTCATGTTTATTTTGTTTTTTCTCAATTTAAAACCCATTTATTAGACGTGTTTTTGTAAATGTTTTTAGGGTGGAAATGTGCTGACCTCCGCGCGCCTCTCGCTGCCCTCCATGGCCTCCAGAGCGTCGTTCCCGGAGTTCACCAACGTCACAAACTACCTGTGAGTCCCCAGAACATAACCTGTAACCGACATAAGCCTTTAAAGCCCAACACGGAACATTCTACACTTTTCACTCAAACAAAACCAATCATATTTAAGATTTTATCAAAAAATGTTGCCTGTTGTTTTTTTTTTCGTTTGGTGACGTTTTAGAATGTCACTTCCTGGTTTGGCACGTCCAGCAAAAGGTAATTCTGCAACTGTTACTTAGCAACCAGATTGTAAACAAGGGCCAAAACTCCTGACGACATGTTTTTTGTTGTTGTTGAATGATCGTTTAAACTGTCATAAAAACGGTGAACGTTGCACAGTTTTGATGCATTTTTGATGCATTGGCGCTTTTTGATGACATCACAGAGAGTTCAGTGCTACTTCCTGTTTTGTTCAACCTTTAATTTGTCATAGTTTCTCCACAAACTGCAACTTGACTGATGAAACACTGATAATTATTTACTACGGGGACGAACTCTCCCAACAACGTCATATAAATATAAGTATACATTATTAAAATTGTATATAAAATGTAAATATTCAATAAAAAACGAATTACGTTCATTACACATTTTGTCTCGTTGTTGGTGCGTCTGTAAGATAATGACTCGCATATAAAAAACGTTTCCTTTCAAGTAGAATAATATTTAAATTAATTATATAACTGCTTGAATAATCTGGACAGTCATTTATTCATTTACTGTTCTTGTTTATTCTTTTGACTTGTAAAATAAATTAAATAAATTAAATAAATTAAATAAATTATAATTAAATTATAATTAAATTATAATTAAATTAAAATTAAATTAAATTAAAATTAAAATTAAAATTAAAATTAAAATTAAAATTAAAATTAAATAAATAAAATAAATTAAAATAAATTAAAATAAAATAAAATAAAATAAAATAAAATTAAATTAAATTAAATTAAATTAAATTAAATTAAATTAAATTAAAATTAAAATTAAAAACATAAATAAAAACATAAATAAAATAAATAAAATAAATAAAATAAATAAAATAAATAAAATAAATAAAATAAATAAAATAAATAAAATAAAATGATGTTTCCTCAGACGAGAGAACGGCAGCGGTGTGTGTCTGGACCTGCAGGTGATCGATAACGTCCCCGGGGCCAAAGTGGAGGAGGAATCGGAGACGCATCACGTTCTGGCGGGAAACCTGTACAAGCCACGCCGACGGGTGACTCCCACTCTTTAGGCTTTAGACCCGACTTTAGACCCGACTTTAGACCCGGCTTTAGACCCGGCTTTAGACCCGGCTTTAGACCCAGCTTTAGACCCGGTTTGGTCCCTGCGTAACCCCGGTTTAGTCCAGATGTAATCCAATCCAAAGTAGTCGCAGAGTATTAAACTCAAACGATGTTCATTTCATCTTCAGATATATCCACAGACTTGAGTTCTTTTTTCAGCAGATGTAATGACCTTTGTTGACATGTTTCGGCTGCTTATCTGAGCGCCATCTTCAGGACTGAAAGAGGAACGACGAACGAAACATGTTTAACATTTGATCGTCTGCGGATAAAGTAATAAACGTTGGGATTTCTTAGTCGGGGGCTTGTGTTTCTGGGACCACCCGATGTCTGTGGCCTTTCTGACCTCCACTCGACACACTATCGTGGCAAAATCATATTCAGGAATATTCTTCCTAACTCTTCAACCTGTATTACATTTACATGACACACCTCCTTTTGTTTGAGCGTCACATTTTTTGGGGGAGTTATTTTTTTTTAGACTTTATTGGTGGGCTCAGAACACAAAAGACGGTCTGTTTCCTGGTTTTTGAGGTTCTCACTGTCTAAAGTCTAAACATCTCATCTTGCAATGATAAATTAAGGATCGTTTTTAATCTCAGCAAGTACAAAGGTGTGTGTCTTGCAGCTCTAAACTCGCAGCATTATCTTTTAAATTACGATGTGCAATGACAGAACACGACACGGAGAAGAAAAGTAGAAAAGTTCCGACAATAATCCAGACAAAATGTTCAGATTTAGGCAGGAAAGTGTCACGTAAAAGCCTAAAACTCCACGTGTGCCGTGTGTTGTGCTCAGTACCAGTCGCACTACAGCCGTCACTTCATGCCTCTGGGGGAGAAGGAGCGCCAGGACCGAGAGGTTTTCCAGAGGAACATGAAATATCGAATGGAAAGCTCCAAATCCACCAGACACAAACGGCACAAGAAGGAGCGCAGCCTCAAGAAGGTACGTCCTGGATCGGCTTTGCTTTTAAAATCCCCTCCGCAAATGTAAAACTGTGTATATTATCTCATCAGAACGTGTATATTTTTGATGTATTGTTAATTGGAGAGCGATGAGAGGATATTTAGTGCATCATGTGCTTGTTTTGCAAACAAAACACGCCGTTATTAAAGGGGAACACTTGTGTTTATTGTCTATTCACAATCTTAAGAATATGACTTTTAAGTGTTTTTGTAATATTTTTGCACTCGGAAATACGTCAAATGGCCAGCAGAGGGCGACAAAGTGCTATTTGTGATGTTTCAAAGCGTTCAAAACCCAAATCTGGAGAAACTGGTCTCTTTTTTTACACATTTGTCAGACTTTTTCTTTGATTGAGTCTCATTTCAACATATTTGTGATGACTTAACGAGCGTTTAGAGCATTTAGAGCGTTTCCTGAATCCTAAAGTTCGACATGAAGTATAAATCACAGAGAATGAAGGATTTCTTAAACTCAGCTCTTGTATCTGACATTACCACGTTTGTCTTCGGCGTTAACGTTTAGACTTTGTTTTGGTTGGCTAATCGCGGCTCGAGGACGGAAGAGCAATTAGCCGAAGTCGCGTGAACAAAGTGGAGGTGAAGAGAGGTCAAAGTGCGTGACCTTTTGCGGAGTGATGTTTATGAGGGGTTCACGGGTTTCTAGACCCGGATTAGGATTGTCAAAAGTGTCAAAAAACAGATGCTAATCCATAGAAAAGCAAGACACTCGGTTTGAACATGGATCAATACAAAAAAATCAAATGAATAGGACAAAATGTGAGTAAAAGTATCACATTCACACATCAAAGTATACGTGTCGAGGTACATGTTTAAAAATGTACTTTAAGAGTGAAAAGTGAACGTTTTTCACACTGTTTTATGTGTTAAATGCAGTGATTTTGGTCAAGATCAGGGTCAATTATTATGTGTTTTTTTACTAATTAGCGCTCTAGAAAGTTTATTCCCGCCTGGAAGCCAACGTTGTTTTGCCGACCTCTCGCTGCAGAAATCCTATCCGCCGGTTGCTCGGGGCGACCTGGCCGATTAAAGGCCTGCTCCGGTTCCTGTTATGACTGCGCGCTCAGAGCTTGTTTGTGCTTCTGGTCAACAGCGGCGCGGCTCCGACCCGAAGGACGAGAGCGCGGAGAAGCCCAGACGCAACGTCAGCTGGCACGACAAAGGTAACGCAAACACGGAGCCGAGGAGTGGGAATTACCCGGGATTAGAGGGAGCAGCGGCTGACGCACGAGCTGCAGCAGACGAGTTACTGCGGCGTGTTTACTGCATGTGGGACGACGGCGCCTGTGATGTTTGTTCGGTTTAACTCGGACCATTGAAACCAGAACAAAACCCCAGATGAATGAATCCAACGGGAGAACTTCAGGAGAACATGTGACCATCATTAAACTGGGTCTGATTATTGGTGGTTTATTGTTGCAAAAACATTCTAACTTGAGTTTAAAGAGGTGTTTTCGTATATATATATTTGTATTTTGTATGTGTAACTAATAAGTGAGCCACACTGTGTCGCTGCAGAGCCAGTGCTGGTCCCAGTCGACTCGGAGGACGACAAAGGAGAACATTCAGAGAAAGAGGAGGACCAGGGGATCACGTTTGTGGCTCGAAAAGTCGAGACCCCAAAACCGAGGCCCAAATCAGGTGAGGGTCTAAAACGTTCAGTACATTTCCAGTTCCAAGAGTGAAGTACAGCCCACTCGCTGGAGGAATAAGGAACATGATGTTTCTAAGAACACTGCAGCCGCCGACGACAAAACCACGGAAACGACAACGTGTGGAATCTGCTCCGCCCCTCGGACACGAAGGGCCAAAAACACACAACAGCGTCCCCTAGTGGTCTCTCCCTTACACAGATTATAGTCATGTTGTCAGTTGTAGTCACCTGTCCCTCTCTGTGTCCTCAGTCCCTGCAGCCGTGGAGGTCTCCAGCAGCCCCCTGGCCAGTCCGCCCTCTCGTCCCCCCAGCGTGGACACGCCTCTGCCCTGGAAAGGCGGCGTGGGCTCCCCTCCGCCCTGCGTCTCCGTGGAGGCCACCAAGATCATCCCCGTGGACCTTCAGCAGGCCTGGAACCAGAGCATCTCCTCGCTCGAGAGCATCTCCTCCCCTCCGGCGCCCCCTGCTGCCGACGCCGTGCACCCCAGGATCAGCGCCCTCTCCCGTGTGGGAGCGCCGCGCCCCGCCTCCTACACGCCCTCCAGCTCCTCCAGCTTCTTCAGCACCTCCAACACGCAGCTGGTGCAGGGCTCGTTTCTGTTCCCGGAGGAGAAGCCGCCCAAAGAAGAGGACGAGGACGAGAGTTCTCACGAGTCGCAGCCTTTAATGTCCACGCTCAAGCCGCCTCCTGCAGCGCCTCCCCCTCCTCCGCCCAAACCTCCAGGCGCGGGGCAGGGGCGCAGGAAGAACCCCCGAGTGTTCCTGCGGAGCCTGGTGACGGCGCCCCCTGCTGGCAGCACGGAGCCACGCAGCAGAGGGCCCACTCAGCTGTAGAGATCATCTGAACATCTCTGAGGAGGCTCAACCACAGCACAACGGATCACACGGACTGGGCTCGGACCACCTCCACCACGCAGCCTTTTATGGGTCAAAATGAAGACCGTTTCACGTCTTATTTATTTAAATTCATCCAATCATGAAACAGTTCTTAGTTCTAAGCCCAACCCCCTTGACATGCAAATGATTACTTTGTGGTCCTGGCTCGGATTTGTCCAGATGAATTAGTTCTGGTTTAGATCCACTTTTATCTCCTGGTTTGGACCGCGTCAGTGTTCGGTTTGGATTCGCTTTCCTGAAGAGCGACTCTGCAGGAGAGAACATCACACGATTATAAAGGCTTAGAGTTACAATAGAACAGAAGCACTAACGGCCCCTAAAAGCCAGAGATGTCTTTTATTCCTTCTGCGATTAGACTCTTGAACGCTGAGGTTTTGTTAAGAATCACCTTTTTTAAAAATCCTTCTTCATCTCCTCTGAACGCGTGCGAACTGTCATGGCAAAACACGGGGAGAAAGGACCATCTGAAGTCAAATCCTGCGTTACAAAAGTGCTTGGATTAAGTCATGTTTATCTGGGTTTGAGTTCGATTTTAACGTCTTCAAATCGATATTTGCCATTTAAAACGAGCAGGTTTTGTCTTATTCCATGAGTCTTTTCTGCATTTGCAGTAAAACAACACTTTTTTTACGCTTGTTCCATAGTCAGAAAACACTCAAATCAAGATAAATACTGCTTAATTCAAGTACTTATTACGTTCTTTACATGGCAACGTTTTCTGATTCTATTTGTTTATTCTTAACTTTGACTTTTTATTATTTTTCTCTCAAGTTAAACCCACTAAATAATCATTAATCGAGCTATTTACTGGTTATGTTCTAATATTTAAAGCGCCCCCTACAGGTCGGCCCACCCACTCAAGAGAATTATATTTTAAAATGTAGCTCAAAATCATACACATTTTATCCCAGAATAACAATATTTTTTTTAATGTTACTTCCTGTTTATCCTTCGTCCTATTCATTAAAAACAGGAAGTGAAATTACAAACCTCAAAAATGTGCTATTCTGTGTATTTATTTAGAAAAACTCAAAACATATTAATCTTAACTGCATTTTAGTTCAGTGAGTCGTCCGACCTGTAGGGGGCGCTTCAGATGATGACGTTCATTTGAGGACGTTTCATAAAATTATATCCTGACGAAGCTAACGACGTAACGCGTTCTTTTTAATCCTTTTATCGCGCTTTTATTGCGTTTGCGATTACAACAACAACAACAACAACAACAACAACAACAACAACAACAACAACAACAACAACAACAACAACAACAACAACAACAACAACAACAACAACAACAACAACAACAACAACAACAACAACAACAACAACAACAACAACAACAACAACAACAACAACAACAACAACAACAACAACAACAACAACAACAACAACAACAACAACAACAACAACAACAACAACTTTTCAGTCCGTTTCTGTCGCTCGTCGTCACCAGCAGCGCGTCGCCAGCTCGCGCGCGGGGGGGGGAAAGCGGGGGGGAAACGCGTCACCCAGAATCCCTGATACTTGTACACGACATTCACCTCGAAGTATATTTTCACAGAGTAGTAGTTTATCAGCAGCTGTAGAAACTATCAAGTGCGTTCATTTGGACTTTCGGAGCGTTTCCGTGATTTCCGGACGTCGCTGTTCGTCCGCGTTGTTCAATAAATGGATCTCGTCTCATAGAAAAGTCTAATTATTTAAATAAAACATACAGAGGGTGTTTTCTAAGTGGTTTATTTAAAATGCAGTTACATCTGTTTATCTTCTTCTGGTATTTCCTGTGCATTCAAAAAGGGAAATCCCACTGTGTTTTTGTTTTTATCTTTTATTTTTTAAATTCAGACTTCTTTGTAGTATTTTCTGTGGCACATTTTATAATCCAGAGCGTTTCTGAGCAAAGCGCTTCAGCATCTCGGAGCGCAGCAGAGACAAAAACACAATAAACGTCAGTAATTATGTATAAAATTGTAAGTGGAAACGCAATCAAATAAATAAAAACACTTAAACAAATAAACATACTTTCTATACTTTTTCAGTGACGTTATATATAAATATTATTGTAGCAAAAAGGAACTGTTTACATTTTTAGCTTTTACTTTTCTTATATTGACTTTGACCCTAAAGTTCGTATACTCTTCATTCATAAACCGGTTCAAGGGTCAAAGTATCTCGTATTCGTCCCGCGTTTAGGGTCGGCTTAAGGTCAAAGTACAAAGTATGGGATACTTCAAGTTCTTCCAGTGTTGGGGAGTAACTGGATACATTTACAGAAAAATACTCATGTACAGACACTGTGTTGTGGTGCAGTTACTTTTACTTTTACTGTTTTGGTTATATTCAGAGTAAAGATGTTATAGTGAGAGGGGGACTCTGGGTGAGGGTCTGTGGAGAGGGTCTGTGCGTGAGGGTCTGTGGGTGTGAGAGTCTGTGGGTGAGAGTCTGTGGAGTCTGTGAGAGTCTGTGGGTGAGAATCTGTGGGTGAGAGTCTGTGGGTCTGTGGGTGAGAGTCTGTGGGTGATCTGTGGGTGAGAATCTGTGGGTGAGAATCTGTGGGTGAGGGTCTGTGGGTGAGGGTCTGTGGGTGAGGTCTGTGGTGAGAGTCTGGGGTGAGGGTCTTGGGTGAGGTCTGTGGGTGAGGGTCTGTGGGTGAGGGTCTGTGGGTGAGAGTCTGTGGGTGAGGGTTTTTGTGGGTGAGGGTTTGTGGGTGAGGGTCTGTGGGTGAGGGTCTGTGGGTGAGGTCTGTGGGTGAGGGTCTGTGGGTGAGAGTCTGTGGGTGAGAGTCTGTGGGTGAGGGTCTGTGGGTGAGGGTCTGTGGGTGAGAGTCTGTGGGTGAGAGTCTGTGGGTGAGGGTTTGTGGGTCTGTGGGTGAGGGTCTGTGGGTGAGGGTCTGTGGGTGAGAGTCTGTGGGTGAGAGTCTGTGGGAGAGTCTGTGGGTGAGGGTCTGTGTCTGAGTTTCTGTGGGTGAGAGTGTGGGTGAGGGTCTGTGGGTGAGGGTCTGTGGAGAGAGTCCTGTGTGGAGGGTCTGTGGGTGAGGGTCTGTGGGTGAAAGTCAGTGGGTGAGAGTCAGTGGTTGAGGGTTTGTGCGTGAGGGTCTGTGGGTGAGGGTCTGTGGGTGAGGGTGTATGGATGAGGGTCTGTGGGTGAGGGACTGTGCGTGAGGGTCTGTGGGTGAGGGTGTATGGATGAGGGTCTCTGGGTGGGGGTCTGTGGGTGAGGGACTGTGCGTGAGGGTCTCTGGGACACGTGACCGGCCGGACCCCTCGTCACTTGTTCTTTTTTTAGAAAACGAAAGTGAAAGTGCCGCAGAGCGACGCGCGGAGAGCGACACGTGAGTCACAAACCAGTCTTTTTCTGAGTGAGCGCATGAAAGAAGCTTTTTGTGAATGTTTGATTTGAACTTCCAGCTGAAGTACAACTGTCGAAAAGTACAACTGTCGAAAAGTACAACTGTCGAAAAGTACAACTGTAGAAAAGTACAACCGTCGAAAAGTACAACTGTCGAACTAGAACTGCGCACCGTTATTTTCCTCAGGCTCAAGTCGCAGAAACATGAGCAAAACATTTACCCAAATAAATCTATCACATATACTGAAGTAAAAGTATTGAAGTACGTGTTTAAACGTTTACTTTTAGACTTGTGAGTAGACGTTTTGTCCGCAGATGTTTTATAACTGTTAAAGAGTAAAATGTGGTGATATAGAATTTGAACTCCAACACCTTTTTACTTTTCACTCCAGTTGATAAATGTAGTAGAAAGTACACGCTCCGACTCTTAAACGTAGTGAAGTTTAAGTACAATCTACTTTTAAATTAATTTTTTAATTTTTTTTGGGAGATAACGAACAGAAATCTCATAAAAGTCTTTTCTTTCAGGTTCAAAATGTACAGCGTGATAATAGAGCCCGAGCGCGGCCAGTCCTTTCGGGTCAGCCTGTGCGAGACCAAGGCGCAGTTCAAACGCCGGACAGTAGAGGAGCTGTGGGAGAAGATCAAGGAGGAAAACGACGCCTACCGCTCAGGTGTGTTATACGTGTGCGTTATAGACTTACTGTCCAGTTTTATTTTGTTTTTTTAAAGAGTTTTGAGCCGCGCACCTTTAGCTTAAAAACTGTCTTAAAGCGCCCCCTACAGGTCTGACGACGCATTGCACCAAAATGCAGTTATGATAAATATATTTTTGGAATTTTGCTAAAAAATATTAAAATGTTATCCCAGAATAGCACATTTTTTAGGTTTACAATGTCACTTCCTGTTTGTAATTGATGACATCACAGTAGGAAATTACCCAGCAAACACTGTCATTTTTCATTAACAAATATATGAGAGCAACTTTAATTTGTTGAATTCATGTTTAGAGGGGCAAAAAATGCTGTTCCTTTTGTGTAAATTATGCATAAACTGTGGCGTGTCCCTGGTGTGATGTCACTTCCTTTTCAGCGTTTTCGCCACGGATACCTGCTCGATTGGTGCCAAACTATCATTTATATGTACAACAGTTACAAAACGAAGGAAGGAATGTCAAAATTAGAAAATCGTGACGCGGTTTAGTGAGCTAAATGAGCTAAAACTGTTGCTAAATGTAATACGGTCGCGTGGGGAAATAGGTAAATAACGACAACAAAACAAATCCATCTGAAAACTCAAGTATCGACGACGTCTTTCACATCTTAACGACGATTGTATTGGTTTTAAATCATCACGATTATACAACATGTACAACAAACGAAGATTTACTTCGGTTTTCCCCCCGCGCCTAGTGGTCGCCAATGGCACGACGCACATTGATGACATCACAGAGGGATTCAGCTCCTGCTTCGAAATTCTTTATTTTCTTAATTTCTTCACGCAAACTGCAACTTAACGAGTGTAAAACTACGACACATATTCTATCCCACCAAACTAAGTCATAACAAGAAATGTGATCAACGTGCAAATACATAAAAACTGTAGTAAAAGTACTCTGGTGGGCACGCGATGCGGTCCGCTCTGTGTGCGTTTGCGGTTCTTTCGTTCGTTCCTGGCCTCACGTTCCGTTTCCCGCCCTCAGATGTCTACGAGCTCTACTTCAGGGGCAGAAGGTTGGACGACGACGACCGCCTGTACGACGTCGGCGTCAGGAACGGCTCGGAGATCAAGCTGATCTACATGCGATTCGGGAGTGCGATGGGGGGCCGCCAGCACAGCATGGACCGCTTGAGCGACTTTGACCGCTGCAATTTACAATGACACGACTGATACGGAAAGAGCCTAAATGTATTCATACCGAAACATGAGAGTTCACCAAATGGCACCGGCGCGGTTAAACGGGCGCATTGTTTGTAGCGCGTCTCAAAACCTGTTTCCAGAATGTAAAAACTGAAAACCTTTATAACATTTACAACATTATAACAGCATTTCACAATTATTGTTGAGGAGCTCAAACAGGGCGGCCCCTGTGACGTGATTTACTTTGATCATTACAACGTGCTCCACTAGGAGGCACCACTGTTTGGTGTTGTGGTATGTCGCTGCTTGTAAACATATGTAGAAAAGACCAAGATGGACGCCGTTATCCCTGCCCCCCAGTTCGGTCCTTTTCTCTTTTAAGTCGACTCCCGTGATGACGTGAATTCATGACAGTTCCTGTTAACACTCAAATAAACGTCAGTGTCAGTGGAAAAAGAGAAGCCTCACATTTGCCTCTCTCTATCGGAGAATCTATTAAAACATACTAAGCACTGTGTGTGTGTTCGTATGTATGTGTGTGTGTATGTGTGCTTGTGTGTGTGTGCGTGTGTATGTGTGTGTGTGTGTGTGCGTGTGTGTGTATGTATGTGTCGCGCTCCAGAGGGACCACAGACAGAAGTTCACTTAACTCTCTGGTTTGTGCAATATGTTTCTTGTGTAATGTTCCTGTCGAATAAGGACATAAATAAAACGCATGGAAACACATATTTTCTAGATCAGACTACTGCTGAACACCAAGTTTACATTCTAAGGTTTTTGTAATTTCATGTCTTTGTGAATTTTGAAATGAACTTTTCCGTCTGTTGAATTAAGCTCTTCTTAAATAACGTGCCTTTGTCCTGCCTTCTCACATTGATGTTTGATTTCCTGCTTTGCACATAGGGGGCAATTTGCCCACTCTATTGTTCGCGCACATTTCCCCTGAACGTGCCCACATGAGTGATTGAGATGGCTGTAGATCAACGCTGAGAACAGAGAGCAGTGAGGCTCAGACATTACGGTTAGTTGAATGTGTATTTGTTTAATCGAGTCCTTAGAGTGGCATTGGCACAGGACTGGTGCCAGCCTGGCGTGGGAGACGATGGGAGAAGTGGCACCTAGCTCTTGGAGGGTTTGAAGACACAGATCCAGCTCCACGTGAAGGTCCTGCACGCACTACTAAAGAGCAGCATGTGGAGACACGGTTTGGCCCGCTCCGTGTGCGCTTTGGAGACATCTGGATACAATGGGAAAATGATGCACAATGCTTTGCTCCTTATGTTGTATTTCTAACCTTTGAACAAACAGAGTTATAAACAGTTGGATACAAACAGCAGATGACAGCTGACTTACAAACTCTTGTGCGTACGACTTACAAACTTTGGAGCACGAGAAAGAGCCTTATTTTAAAAATATGCCAACGCCACTTCGCGGGCTCAGTACAAATGTCCCAAAAGTCTACATTTATTTTCTCTCTTTTAGATTGACTGAAGTGCCTTCTCCTGACCACTATGGGGTGCTGTGTGTCCTGCTGCTTCAGGTATTGCAAATTTAGCCTTTTTGTACACAATTCAGCTAACAGTGATTTAAAAACTATCAAGTTTATACCTTTTTAGAACTGCAGTGCTACAAAGACCTGATTTGGTCCCAGATCAGACCTATTTAGTTCTGATTTAGACTTTGTTTAGTCCTATTTTATGTGTTAGTTGAACTTGAATAAAAAGTAATTCCTCCTACGTCAAGTTCATGTCACAGAACAGAGCGGCGACAGGTTTAGACACCAAAGTTTAAAAGTGAAGTGGTTTTGCATAATTCCCATAGCACATGGATGCAGCATTGTATTGATAAGATCTAATCACTAACAATAACTTAGTTGGCATGGTTTTGTTTTGTTCTCTGGATTAAAAAGTGAAAAATGCCAGCAGGTCTTTAGCTGCTGTGTATTCATTAAAGACCAGCCATTCTCAGGACTGAGTCTGTGGGTTTTGCTGTTCTTGTTTTGTCATTTTTTATTTCAATTTTTTTCGATTGAATCCACTTTACCTAAATCAAACATTCTGAACAAAGAGCCATCACTTAGGTTTGAATCTAAAACACTTCACAAGACGTTTTTAGGGATGTTTTCCTTTGAGTTTTACAAAGTCATTAAAGTCTAATAAACAACTGTTCTTTTCTTCAAGGCCGAAAATGTGTGACGTTATGATACGGCCCCCAAACGGGGAATCGTTTAAAGTCGTACTCTGTGAGACCGAGGAGGAGTTCGAGCGTCTGACCATCCAGGACCTGTGGACCAAGATTTCAGAGTTCACAGAAGAAGACTACAGTCCAGGTACAGGCCATCCACACAATGTCCTTTAGTTTGAATGAAGACTTTGATCAGTCATGGAGCCACTTTTCATTTCATTTATATTATTTATTAAACGAGAAAAAATGAGTCACAAGCGGTCGAAATGAGTTTCCTCCGCAGGGGGGCTGGGCGCTCCCTTAGAGATAGGGTGAGGAGCTCAGTCACACGGGAGGAGCTCGGAGTAGAGCCGCTGCTCCTCCACGTTGGGAGAGAGCCAGCTGAGGTGGCTCGGGGGCATCTGGTTCCGGATGGCCTCCTGGACGCTCCCTAGGGAGGTGTTTCGGGGCATGTCCCCACGGGGAGGAGGCCCCGGGGAAGGACCCAGGACACGCTGGAGGGACTATGTCTCTCGGCTGGCCTGGGAACGCCTCGGGATCGACCCCCGGAGGGGGTTGGAGGAAGTGTCTTGGGGAGGGGGAAGTCTGGGAGTCCTTGGCTTAGACTGCTGCCCCCGTTTGACCCCGCGGGGGTCCCTACTGTCCCCTCTGTCCCTACTGTCCCCTAAAGCGGAAAAAGATGGATGTATTAAATGAGAAAAAATTGAGTATAATTACAACGTTTTGGATCTATTTGTCTCTAACCTGTTTTCATCGTTTTTTTGCTCAGATCGCTGGAGTCGCTCAAGTTCTCAGTATTGAGGACAGATCTTTTTACCATGGAAACTTTTTGTGCTGTCTAAAATTGGGGAATCATGCAATGCCTCGAACTCGTATGTAGTTTGAGCTTCGTTCTAGAACCGAGAAAAGAAGATGACTGGAAAGTGTGGGATTGTTTTACTAACTGGTTTCGTTGAAGCGCTTATTTCCACCTCATTGCGCCGTCCTGGGGGAGTGCTTGAGTTCAGTGTGGGATCTTAAGTAGCACCAGCATGGACCGTTTGGTCGACTTAAACAGCTCAAAACTCACATCTGAACCGCCTGTCAAGGAGCCTCAAGAAACACAAGCTGAGAAGCTGAGCTTTTTAAACAAAGTTACAAACCCAAATACAAAGGTCCTAAAAAATTACAAAAAACCTAATCAATGCATCTTCGCTACCTTGAAATTATCCATTGGTTTTATACATATCTTGATCTTTTAACACTCAGATGGGGAAGTTTCACATACCCTCCGTACTATTTGGTAAGGTTCTAGAGGGCTCCTGAAAAAAAGCAAGCGCCAACGAAAGCGCCAACAGAAAATAGTAATTAAAAAAATTGTAGCCATATACGGGCCACACCTGTCAATAAGCCGCAGATACCCCACATTTGCAACAATGAGTTATGATACACATATAACGTACACAGTGACGTGCCGGCTTGGTCTTTTTGAATCGGAAGGGTTTCAAGACGCCACACCGCGGGTCTAATTAGACTCATTTCTCAGTGAATATGAATTAGATTGTAAATCAAACACCACAGCATTTTAAAGTCTAACAAACAGAAACACTTCAGCAGCTGTCCATACCTTGTCCTCCGTCCTGTCCCTACTGTCCCCTCTGTCCCTACTTGTCCCCTCGACTGTCCCCTACTGTCCCCTACTGTCCCCCTGCCCTGCTCCTGGCCCCACTGTCCCCTACTGCCCCTTCCTGCCTACTGTCCCGCTCTGTCCCTACTGTCCGCCTCTGTCCCTCTGTCCTAACTGTCCCCTCTGTCCCTGCCATTACTTGCCTTGCCCTGTCCTACTTCCGTCCTCTGTCCCCTCGCCCTACTGTCCCTCTGCCCTACTGTTCCCTCGCCGTCTACTGTCCCTACTGTCCCGTCACCTCTGTCTCTACTGTCCCCTCTGTCCTACTGTCCCCTCTTCCTTGTCCCCTCTGCTCCGCCCTCTGTCCCTACCTGTCCCCCTCTTGCCCCTACTGTCCCTTATGTTCCCTTCTGCCTTACTGTTCTCTACTGTCCCCTCTGCCCCTACTGTCCCCTCTGTCCCTACTGTCCCCTCTGCCCCTACTGTCCCCTCTGCCCCTACTGTCCCCTCTGTCTCTACTGTCCCCTCTGTCTCTACTGCCCCCTCTGTCTCTACTGTCCCCTCTGTCTCTACTTCCCCTTCTGTCCCTACTTCCCCCTCTGTTCCCTCTGTCCTTGATTACTCTGGGTGAGCGTATTTACCTGTGTTTGTGTCTTCACATCTGGTTCATCTGCTCCTGCGCTTGTGTTTATCAAGTGTGTTACGCTGTAACATGAGATATTTACACAGGAAGATTGTTCCACGGTAGTGATGCACGGGTTTTCCGTGGGGCAAGTCGGACTAAGAAAGTCTCATTTCACTGCAGCAGGTTCTAAACTGCGGCCTCCGTATACCGCATGTCCGCGCTCCGCGTATATCTTTGCGTGTCACCTCGTCTAGATTCACTTCCTCATTAGACTAATTTCTCCGTCAATACAAGTTTGTAATAAAACACACAGCGTTTTGAAGCTTAAAATAGAGAGGACACTTCACAAGATGTTTTTAGGGATGTTTTCCTTTGAGTTTTACAAAGTCATTAAAGTCTAATAAACAACTGTTCTTTTCTTCAAGGCCGAAAATGTGTGACGTTACGAGACGGCCCCCAAACGGTGAATCGTTTAAAGTCGTACTCTGTGAGACCGAGGAGGAGTTCAGAGAAGGCTACAGTCCAGGTACAGGCCATCCACACAATGTCCTTTAGTTTGAATGAAGACTTTGATCAGTCATGGAGCCACTTTTCATTTCATTTATACTATTTATTAAATGAGAAAAAATGAGTATAATCACAACATTTTGGATCTATTTGTCTCTAACGGTTCATGTTTTTTGCTCAGATCGCTGGAGTCTCAATTGCAGTGGCAGTTCTTCGATACCTCGATTAGTGATTAGAACGGAACGGAAAAGGAGACTGGAGTGGGATGATGTATCAGATGTAGTGAGCCTAGAATATCTAGTGCCTGATCCGATGGGTTGCATCGTCAAGTTCACCAGCATGGACCGTTTGGATGACTTTAACAGCCCAACCCTCACATCTGAACCGCCCGTCATGGAGCTCGGAAACAAGTCCTAAAGACATTAAAAACTCGTCAATTATTCACACCTGAAATTGCCCATTGTTTTATCTCGTCTCCGCTCTCGGATGGGAAAGTTTCATGTATTGATTGTAATTGGAAACACATTACATTGAACCTGATTTAGGAACGAGTCATAAATCAGGCCCAATGTTTACCACATTTGAACTTTACCTTCCCAACCGTGTTAAACAGCGTTGTTTCGTCACGTGAAACTCAGGAATTTGGCTGCTCTTGGTTTAAAAAGGAGACGTTTGACAAAACCACTGGTTTGTGATCACTGAAATGTCACAATCGACTTTATTACATTTAAGTATTGTAAACTGTACGTGTTTCACCACAAACTTGTCAAGGCAAAGCTAAAGCCTCCAGTGGAAACGAGCCGATCCCTCATGTGCCCAGGAGTGGTCCACGTTGGACATGAACCTTCTGATCTCTAAAGACAGTGCATTGATATTAACTCAGTATCACTAAGTAGCTTAATACACAATATAGTGTGTATGTTTCTGTTGTCATATTTGGTGATTCCATTATGAATATAAATAATCAGATAAATGCCATAACTTGTGTCAAATTTTCTCCAATAATAAACGTTTAACTCTCATTCATGCCTTTTGTGGCATTGCTTTCTCATTTGTTAAATTATATTTCTTCCACCTTTGTAAACATCTGTTAAAATGCATTTAATTTGTAACTGAAGTAATAATCGAGACCAAATACATGGCGTTCTCTAAAAGCAAAGCTAAACTCAATCGAACTGGAGACAATATAAATCCCTCATATTGTCTCTTAAACCACATTATCAAACTTTGTGTCACAGACTAAAACTGACTCCAAGTTTTCATTTTCTGCTGATGCGTTGGTTTCTCCTGCTGCACAAACTGGAGGTCTCTGGCCCATCACTGTGGTCTGCTCGGGTGGGTTGGCACTCCATGATTTAAACACCTTTTATTTTACACATCTATTCTTGTGTTGGTGCTTTATCTCCAGCAGCTCATGGACGTGAGGAGCAGCAGCTCCAGTCTGAGCTTGCTTTCAAGACTTTCAAATGAAGACGAAACAAAACTTTCAAACAGCAAATGTTTTATTATAGACTCACTTTTTACTGACTGTGTGTGTGATTGTTCTGTGTGTGTGATTGTTCTGTGTGTGTGAGTGTTCTGTGTGTGAGAGTGTGAGAGTGTTCTGTGTGTGTGAGTGTTCTCTCTGTGTGTGTGTGTGTGAGTTCGAAGAGTGTTCTGTTGTTGTGGAGTGTTCTGTTCTTCTGTGTGTGTGGTGTGTGTGTGTGTGTTTGATTGTTCTGGTGTTGTGATTGTTCTGTGTGTGGAGTGTTCTGTTGTGTGATTGTTCTGTGTGGTGTGGAGTGTTCTGTGTGTGTGAGTGTTCTGTGTGTGTGTGAGTTGCTGTGTGTGTGAGTGTTCTGTTGTGGTGTGTTTGTTCTGTGTGTGTGTGTGTGTTGTTGTGTGTGTGATTGTTCTGTGTGTGTGTGTGGGGGGGTGTGATTGTTCTGTGTGTGTGTGGGGGTGTGATTGTTCTGTGTGTGTGAGTGTTCTTGTTGTATGTGATTGTCTGTGTGTGATTGTTCTGTTTTGTGCGTGAGTGTTCTGTGTGTGTGATGTCTGTGTTGATGAAGTTTGTTGCTGAGTGTTCTGAAATGTGAAGGTTTGTCGGAGGTAGGTGTTCTTGTTGGTGAGTGTTCTGTCGGTGTGTGTGTGTGGTGTGTGATTGTTCTGTTCTCGGTGTGTATTGTTCTGTGTGTTGTGAGTTGTCTTTGTGTTTGATTGTTCTGTGTGTGTATGAGTTTGTTGTGGTGATTGTTCTGTGTGTGTGTGTCGTGTGATGTTCATGTGTCGATGTGTGATTGTCTCGTGTGTGTGTGTGGGGGGTGTGATTGTTCTGTGTGATGTGTGGTGATGTTCGTGTGTGATGTATGTTCTGTGTGTGGCTGTCTGTGTGTTCGTGACCGATTGTGTTGTGTTAGTGTCTGGTCTGTGTGATTGTCTTGTGTGTGTGTGTGAGTTGTACTGTGTGTGTGATTGTTCTTGGTGTATGTAGCAGACTCTGTGTGTGTGAAGTGTTCTGTGTGCCGTGTCGAAACTCGTCACCGTTGTGTTCTGTGATGTGAGTTCTGTGTGTGTGAGGTGTTCACGTTCGTGTGCGTGTGATTGTTCTGTGATGCTGTGTGTGGTGATTGTTTGTGTGGTTCTGTGTGTTCGTTCTGTGTGTGTGCTGTTGCTGTGTTGTCTGTGTGTGTGTGATGTGTGTTGTATGTGTGTTCTAAATGTTCTGATTGTTCTGTGGTTGTTCTGTGTGTCGTGTGAGTGTTTGTGTGTGTTCGTTGTGTGAGTGTACTGTTCTACGGATTACCGTTCTGTGGTCACATAAACATCTATCTCAGCCCATGGAAACTGTGTGCCTACCAACATGAGCATGCGACCCACGCATTGCAGCAGCTGATGTGATGTGCCTATCTGTGTGGGTGTGGAGATCTACCTTCTCGTGTGTGTGTGATTTTCTGTGTTGTGTGTGTTGAGTTTTGGTGTGTGTGAGTGTGTGGGTCGATGTTCTAGTGTTCCTGCTGTGTGGTGTGATTTGTGGTGTGTGTGTGTGTGTGTTAAATATCTGTTCTGTGTGTTGTTGTGGTCGGCACACCACTGTGTGAGTGAGTTTGTGTGTGTGAGAGAACGTGTTAAGTCTGTAGTGTTTGACGATTGTTCTGTGCGTGTGTGTGTGAGTGTTCTGTGTGTGTGATATTGTTCTGTGTGTGTGAGTGTCGTTATTGAATTGTTCTGTGATGGTGAGCCTCGTCTACCATAAATTTGTTGTTGGTGTGTGTGTCGTGTGATTTTCTGTGTCGTTGTGTGCTGTGTGTGTGTTGATTGTTCTGGTCTGTGTGATTGTTCTGTGTGTGTGTGTGTGTGATTGATTGCCCTTCGTGTGGTTGTGTGTCGGCTGTGTTCTCTGATGTGTCTGATTGTTCTAAGCTTGTGCGGATTCTCTGTGCCATATACACTCACACACGAATCGGTCAAAGTCGTGTGTGGCAGTGTCTGTGTGTGGGTTGTGTGGATTGTTCTGTGTGAAGCCCCGTGTGTGTGTGTGTGAATTGTTCTGTGTGACTGTGTGTACACCCTGATGTGTGGTGTGCAATGTGTGTAATTGTTCTGTGTGTGTGAGTGATGTGAGAATCCCTATCAGGATCACTGTGTAGATGGTGTGACGTGAGTCGTTGTGTGTTGTGCCAAATTCGTGTTCGTCGTGTGCTGTGAGCTGTACAGTTTACGTGTCCGTGTGTGTGAGTTGTTTCTGTGTGTGTGTTGTGTGTGAGTGTTCTGTGTTGTTGTAAGTTGTCTCTAATTGTGTGGTGTTGGCGTGTTCTGCTCAATTGTGTGGTGTGCATGTTTGTGTGTGGCCACCATTTGATTGTTCTGTATGGAGATTCTTGTGATTAATGTTCTGTGTGTGTGATTGTTCTGGTGTGTGTGTGTGTGTGTGTGTGATTTTGTCTGTGTGTTCATCCCGGTGAGTGGTCTCTTCTGACAATCTTGTGTGTGAGTTTCTGTGTGTGGTGTGATTGTTCTTGTGATATTTGCATGTGATTGTTGTGTGTGGTTGTTGTGTGAAATGTGTGTGATTGTTTTGTGTGATTGTTGTGTGTGGTTATTGCGTGTGATTGTTGTGTGTGTCTGTGTGTGTGTGATTGTTGTGTGTGATATTTGTGTGTGATTGTTGTGTGTGATATTTGTGTGTGATTGTTGTGTGTGAAATGTTGTGTGTGATTGTTGTGTGTGTTGTGTGATTGTTGTGTGTGAAATGTGTGATTGTTGAGTGTGAAATGTGTGTGATTGTTGTGCGAAATTTTATGTGTGATATTTGTGTGTGATTGTTGTGTGTGGTTGTGTGTGGAATGTTGTGTGTGATTGTTGTGTGTGGTTGTGTGAAATGTGTGTGATGGTTGTGTGTGAAATGTTGTGTGTGAAATGTTGTTTGTGATTGTTGTCTGTGATTGTTGTGTGAAATGTTGTGTGTGATTGTTGTGTGTGAAATGTTGTGTGTGATTGTTGTGTGTGATATTTGTGTGATTGTTGCGTGGTTGTGAGTGATTGTTGTGTGTGAAATGTTGTGTGATTGCTGTGTGATTGTGTGTGGAATGTGGTGTGTGGTTGTTGTGTGTGATATTTGTGTGTGGTTATTGTGTGGGATTGTGTGTGTGGTTGTTGTGTGATAAATGTGTGTGGTTGAGTGTGATTGTTGTGTGTGAAATGTTGTGTGTGAAATGTTGTGTGTGAAATGTGTTATTGCTGTGTGTGGTTGTTGTGTGTGATAATTGTGTGTGGTTGTGTGTGATTTTTGAGTGTGATTGTTGTGTGTGGAATGTTGTGTGTGATATTTGTGTGTGATTATTGTGTGATTGGTGAGTGTGATTGTTGAGAGTGATTGTTGTGTGTGAATTGTTGTGTGTGAAATGTTGTGTGTTTGTTTTGTATGTTATTTGTTTGTGATTGTTGTGTGTGATTGTGTGTGATTGTTGGTCAGGACGCTCTTGCAAAATAGATTTTGAATCTCAGTGTTTTTTTATGCTGGGTAAATAAAGGTTAAATTAAAACATAAAACCTGTAATAATAATAATGATGATAATAATAATAATAATAATAATAATAATAATAGTACAGTATTTAGCTAAATCTTGAAATCTATCATTTGAGGTTCAATGTCAGAAAAACGTGACATGACTGTAAAAGTCAATATAAAAGTGCATAAATATAATCTCAGCGTGAGTCCTTCGTGTCGACCCTCCGGGGGCTTTTCCCACGTGGCGGACCCTCTCCATGTGTTTACTGACTGAACCAGGGATGGTGGCTCAGCTGGTCCAAACGTATTCTCTGTTGTGGGTTCAGAGTGAGACAGGCCTGGAGGAAGTTACAGCATTCTGCACAAGAACAAAAAGCAGAGTCATATAACTTCCCACTGTGAGTAAAAGTTTCATTTCAGCGTTTATGGTCTGTCTAACCCAGCGTTTGAAGGTGGATTCAGGGGGAGGAGCCACTGTTTCCATGTTTCTCTTACATATGTCTTTATTTTAGCATTTATTATTATTCTTATTCTCGGTGTAATCCCTCTTTTGTCCAGGAGTGTTCCATTGTAGAAAAAGATTCAGTTGAGAACTCAGGTTTTTAACCTTTGTGTAAGCCCTGCCCACAGGGCGGGACCTCCTGATAAAGGGAGTTATTGGTTTCACTTGAAACTACCCGAGATGGGCCATTACAGCCTATTGTACACTGACTTTGGCTCAGGAGAAAAGATGGTTTGAAAGAGTTAAGGAGGCCATCTTTGTTAAAAAAGAGAATCCTTCCTTAAATCGTAATGAGGTTTAAGATTCAACCTTCCGTTGTTTATAATGGTTTTTGTGGTGTGATAATGGTCTGAGGCATTCGGACGCTAATCAGGTACTCAGTGAGGAGGGAGCCAAAGTCAGTGTACAATAGGATGTTAATTGGCCCATATCAGGTAGTTTCAATAAAACCTTTTTTTGTTCTGATTTGCCTGAAATGTTTCTCAGTACGGCTTACTTTTCCAACTTGCGTTACTCAATTAGGTAGTTTTACTGCTCACAAACATGCATTGTTACTGTGAGCCGGCTTGTTTCCAAAAGAAATATATGTTTTATGCGACACAGTGGCACATTCCGGGCCAAGCAATAACATCTCCTTGGCGATGTGACCATAGAAACCATAGCAAAGTTACACATTGAGCCTTTTGTTGTGCTTTTGCTCGTACCTTGCGACAGGCCGCTCAGGGCGGAGATGTTTCCCTCCATGAACTCTTGGGTCGTGAACTCGTCGTCGTTGTCCGAGCGCAGTAGTTCGTAAACCAGCGCCCCCGCCTGCCACACGGAGGTAGGACCAGCGTAGTAACGTTTGGTTTTGAAGTACTCGGGGGGCGCAAACTCTAGGGTCCCTGAAATAAAACAGAAAAACACACAAATAGGTAAGTAGGTGGATAGATTAAGCTTTATATGTCAGCAAAGTATTGATTAATCATTTATTTAGAGCATTTGAGCATGTGTAGGAATCAAATCCTTTCCACGGTTAAGGAATGGGAAAACATGCATTAAACCAATTTTAAATTATATGAAATGAAACATAATTATTACGTTTGTGCTCCAGTGCTCTAAATACAATACTTTAGGATAAGGCAGTGGACAACATGTCAAAGACGGCACAGATGAGGAGAACACGTGGTTAATGCTAGAGTGTCGCGTCTGGAGGGATGAAGGTGAGGAAGAGGTTCATCATTTACATCAGGAAACTTAAGTTTAGGTTGGGGATAGTTTAGGAAAAGGATTTCGGTTAAATTAAATAACTTTAAGAATAAATTTGTCACCTACCTTAGGTTAGGTTAGCCTTCTCTTATCTTCCACCAAAAATGTAAAATAGAAGAAAATATAAGAGTTTAGGCCAGTTAAAGAAGTGAACACGTTACCGTGGGAACCAGAGCGATGTCATCACTTCTGTCGGACCCGAGAATCTAGCACCGACCTTCTGTGTTCAGGGATGTGTTTGTGTGTCAGTGCTAACGCTAATGCTAACGCTAATGCTAACGCTAATGCTAACGCTAACGCTAACTGTGAGACATTATACACACCAAAAACAATTCGACATGTCTTTACTTTAAATTTAAGTTGTGTTTATTTTATATCTTACGTTTTACTAAAGTTGTTACTGTGCAAAAGGCCTATTATTGTGTGCATTTGCAGAAGCAGTAGTAGTAGTAGTAATAGTCGTAATACTTGTAGTAGTGTTGCTGCAACCACTACTCCACCACTACTGCAATAACTAGTCCTACTACTACTCATATAATATAGTTTGTTTATGATAATTACCACGGTATTTGGACTGGAAGGGCTGAGATCGGGCAACACAGCTACAACCAAAGTCGATGATCCGGATCCTGGGACCGGACTCTGTGGTCTGGACCAGGAGGTTTTCCATTTTAATGTCCCTGTGGAAGACCCTTTTAGAGTGAAGGTCCACCAGCGCCTCCACCACCTGCTGCATCACAATCTACGGGACAACGAGAAGACGTGTAGTCGAGAAAGAACAACGGCCGCGGTTCTCAAGCTTTCACAACAAGAAGCACCATTTAGGACCATTTTCAGTAGAGCACCAGATCTAAACCGGTCCAGACCTAAAGCAGCATTACATGAGGTCTAAACCAAGTCTAAAACAGGATTATGACTGGAGTTGTTGGTCTTTTTTTTTTTACAGGTGAAAAACGTAATCAATATTTGAATTATGAGGAAGACATTTTTTTTTTAATTAAATAAATAAGATAATTATAACAACTAAAATTAAGATTTATTTTCTTAATTCAGTTCAAATCCAATATAGTTCAATTAAAATGAATAATGTATTATGTCACATTTTCAGAAGTATTGTTTTAGGTTTATAAACTATTTTACTATTTATGTCCTAGTTTTATTCTATTCGTAATAACTTTTTAATTGACTCATATATTTAGTTTTTCTTATTTTAATCCTTTTATCACTTTTACGATGAGTGTTCTCTCTTACAAATAAAGTTTGTTTGTTTGATTGAGTTGGATTTTAAGATACATATCAAATTGAAATAGTTTGGCGTTTCCTGAAATGTTCTGCAGTATGGCATTAAACTGATCTATCGTCATGGAGACAAGCAACTGACACGACCAGGGCAGTTACAGGTCAGACCTGTGGAAAAGGCGACTCTCCCTGACCATGGTAAAAAAGCATGTTTTCGCTCAATAAAACAACAATAAAACACTTGTGATTAAATAGGTGAAAGGTAGATTCGATTAATGCCATACTGCGGAGCATTCAAGGCAAAGCACATCTCCATAAACATCTCCACAGCGGGCCCTCCAGAAAAGTTACGCACTGCCCCTTTAAGGTCAACATTTCTTTGAGCGTTTGTGATCGTACCTTGGCTTGTTCTTCAGGCAGCGGCGCGTTCCTCAGACAGAAGCTGAACAGATCTTCTGACGGTGTCGGTCGTTCCATCACTAGAACAATCTGGCCCTGGTCCAGGTTGAACCAGTCCAGGAGAGACACGGTGGGGCTCAGCCCGATCGACTCCCGATTGGGGGCGGCTTTGGTCATCAGGAGCACCTCGGTGGGGACAGCGATCGCCTTGTTTTTGACGGCCTGAGTGAGAAAAGGACGTTATTCCACAATTCGTGGTGAATGTGTGAAGAATAAAAGAGCAGCAAGAACAAAACGTACAATTATTGAACTTTTAAAAGTGCTATAAATGTCTCTGGAAACAGCAAAATGGCCTAGTTTTGTAGTTTTTTCTGTAGTTCGACAAGCACATTCTGAAATCGAATGCGATTCTTGGATTCATTTAGCAGCTCGTGTTTCAGTTATTGCTGTTTAAAATGTGCAGATGAAGCTTGACTTTGAAAAATAAAACAGAAAACGATCGAGATATTTCAATATTTCACGTACCACTGGAACAAACTGCGTGCTCTCCCTGCGGATGTACTTAATGGCCACCTGAAAAACAGAAAATAGAACGTCAAATACCGTGGAAAATGTACTTCTTTCGTTATTTTGAGCCTTTTTGTTTCCGTTGTATCCGACACAGGCATTTCAGATTCCCTTCGGTAAACCGAACCAGTCAACGGAAATTGTCCACCAAAATCTAGTCCAACTGATCTCACTAAATTAATAAAGCCACTGATCTTCTCCGAATTTAAAGGTGCACTGTGTAACTTTTCTGGTGGAGGTGGTTCGACTCAAAGGAGATGTTCTTCATTCACGTCGTCTCTGCTTCCTGCAACATTTTTTCCCATTCAACAGATTAACTCGTTTGCGTTCGCTAGTTAATCGCTATGGTAACGATTGTCCTAGGTTCTCATCATTCTGAAAACCGTGCATTGCTTTACTTTGAATTATCCGATCAATCCACTTTATTTATATAGCACATTTTAACAACTCAAACGTCTCCAAACGTAAATAAAACACAATATGGCATTAACCCTTTACAAGTTACAGGTCAAAGTGTTTTTTAACCACACAAAAAACACCTATAACTGAATATGCACAAGATAGATGGGTGGGGAAAGTACAGAGTGCGCCTTTAAGTGGGTTTGGTTGTAAGTGGTTTTGGTTGAATTACTCACAGGTTGTCGGTCCGAGATCCGGACTCCGGCAAACACAGAGCCGAACCCTCCTTCTCCGAGCTCCTCGCGCTGCTCGTACTTCAGCTCAAAGTCCGCCTGATCTGGATTTCATTTACAGAACAAAAATATATATTATTATCGGCATATTTGAATGAAAACACTTATAACATTCACATTTGGGCGAGGTGGTGAAGCGTCTTGCCCAAGAGCACAAGAACAGTATTGGTTTTAGCTCTAAATTAGGCTGATTTGACTGGTTTCAGTCTTGGTTAAGTCCTGGTTTGGTCCTCGATTTACATTTTGGTTCTGTTATAGCCCTGGTTTAGTCGTTTTATTCTTGGCTTAGTCCTGGTTTAGTCCTGGTTTAGTCCTGATTTAGTCCTGATTTAGTCCTGGTTTAGTCCTGGTTTGGTCCTAGTTGAGTCGTAGTTTAGTCCTGGTTTTGCCCTGGTTTAGTCGTTTTATTCTTGGCTTAGTCCTGGTTTGGTCCTGGTTTAGTCCTGGTTTAGTCCTGATTTAGTCCTGATTTAGTCCTGGTTTGGTCCTAGTTGAGTCCTAGTTTAGTCCTGGTTTTGCCCTGGTTTAGTCGTTT